>CM028148.1:9815889-9840889 GCA_016403345.1 Corylus heterophylla | reverse complement strand
TGAGCATAATTTCCTTACCAATGACATGGATTAATGGTTGATTGTTGTGCAAATTTATTTAACTCGCAAGTGCACGAATCGATTGTAGTTTAATGGATTGCAAGTGCGAGGTCGATCCCACAGAGAATTGTATTTTTGAAAGAGCAATTTATATCTAAACTAATTAAATCCTAATCTAGTTCCAAAAGGGTTTTGATTTTTGAGTTTTGAAAATTAAAGGATAAACATAAACTAAATAAAATAAGTAAATCTAAGGATAAAGGTACTAAGGTTTGGGAATTCACACTCACCAAATCATAACAACATACTTTATGTTCATCAATATTAATCCGAAGTTCTCACAAATTAAATCATAGATATGTTTTACTATGCTTCAAAAAATTAATCAAAACCATCTCATGTATCCATTCATTGACCAAATCACAAAAGGAATCCAAATTAAATTGAAACACCAGATGTATCCGTAGAACAAATTACAAGGGATATCCAATTTTTATGAGTTAAAAGCCAAGCAATCAATCATATGAAATTATCTCAAATCATCACATGTATCCTTGAATCACAAGAGATATCCAAGAATCAATCAATACAATTGATTAAAAGTAAAACAATTCAAATAAAAAACCCAATAAAATTAGAATAATAAAAACTTACATAAAGGTGATGTTGTTCTTCATCGGTGAGGCTTCATCCCCAACCTTAGTTGGGAATTTAGCTCCACATAAAAATAAAATCTAAACCTAAACCTAAACCTAAAGAAAATCTAAACAAAATAATTTTGCTCTCTAGGATTGTGTGTCTTTTCTTGAATGCAAAGAAGTCTATTTATAGGCTTAGGGAAGTCCTAGAAGCCCAAGTAAACCTAGATAATTCGGAGGTCTGTCTCCCAGTCAAAATAGAAGTCTGAAATCGGAATAGGATTCGTCCAGATTTGTGTCCTTTAATTGAGGGGCGATTTTGGCATAGAAACTGTCAGAATTACGAAAATCCTATTTCACAACAAATTGTAGTATTTTGCGCTAGCTTTCCAATGCCGTTTGAATCACTTCAATCCGATATTTGAGCAGAGAGTTATGGTCAAAATACTAAGACATATGCAGAATCTGAATTTGAATCCGATCCGAAATCTTATCCAATTTGAACTTTAATCTGATTTAACCTTTTCTTGGATTTGGTTAGATTTAACCACATCATCTAGGTCTTCTCAAAGTATGCTTTCTTCCAAACTTCACATTTTTCCCTTTAAAGCTGCAGTTTTTCTTCAATGACCTACAAAACACTAAAAACACAAAACTAACACAAAATATTAAATAACGACACAGCTAAAGGATTAACTAATGTAAATAAAGGGGTCCAAATATGCAATATTTGGCACTTATCATTGATTATGGCTTGAGTGGGTGTGAAATTAGAGTGATTAAATGGCTGATTGACTTGCCTATTTCTGACCTTCCTTAGGCATGATTTCCTTGCCTATTTCAATCTATTTTTGGCATGGAGGAGCTGCTAATTTCAGACCAAATCAGCCTCAATTTTAGGCTTCTATTATTTAGTCCTTTATTTTTATCTACTTTCCTATGTTGGAACCAAGTTAATTTCCTTTCCATAGCAGGCATCTAGGGTTGATCAGTTTTAATAATTTGTAGTCTTATTTTCAACCATGTTTTATAAATAGCATGCATTCATTGTAATGAGGACATCATGAATGAAAATTAGAAAAAAACGTGAGGTTTGCTTCTTCTATTGGTTCTTCAAAGAACTTGTGAACTTATCAAGAATTTTTCATTGTGGCGTTCAAACTTTATACCTTCGGTTCTTGATTCAGTTATAATCATTGGGTCGAGGGTTGTTACTTTGTACCTTTGGTTTGTGTTTCATTTTTAAATGTTGGGTCGGGGTTTTCTATCAAAACACTGAATTTTAGCTTTCTTGGGTCAGTATTCTCATATTGTTTGTTGGGTGTAAAAAGCGTGTCGATTGAGGTTCGCATCACCACTTTAGAATAATGCAAACCCAAAAGAGTTAATTCAAGCACCCATTCACAAACAACCCTAAAATCAACCGAATGTCATCAAAATTTTCTAATGGATATAGCAAAGTTTGAAGTTTAGGTCCTACCTCATTATCCAACCGTTGGAGATCGCTATCAACACCTTTCATTTTAACTACTCAAAATACCACTTTTTTCATTTTAAATACTAGTTTTTCACCACACACTCCAACATAACATTTATTTTAACCCTCTCTTCTAATTAAATATTATTTTTTAATTTTTTTATCTGTCTCTTTTCTTCCCCATTTCTCTTCTCTCTGTGACTCTCACACACAGAGCGAGATCATAGTATTCTTTCTTGTCTCTCTCTCTCTCTCTCTCTTGGCGAAACCAGATTTTCCCCTCTCTTGTCTCTCTCTCGGCATAACTAGACCAACAAATCAACACCTGGAAATCAGATCAGGCCATAAAAAAAGGGAGAGGAGAACAAATCGCCATTAAAGCATTACAATACACATGGTCAATTTGGTGGCAAAAAGATCACAACTTCTGCAGGGAGGAGAGAGCTACGAAACCAAAAATTTCTAGGTGATGAGAGTTTGTTTCAATGAAGATGAGAGAAGAAGAGAAAGAGGGAGAGAAGGGAGAAAAGAAAAAAATTCGGTGGCTACTGATGTCAGAGAATAGAAAGTGAAAATAATAAAATAATGAAAGGAAATAATATTATATTGTTACAAGGTGCTATAGTAAACTTTCAAATATGAAAGTTTACTGTAGCAACTTTTAAGAAAAATTCTACTTTAGAAGGGCTGCTTGAGCACAAAAATTGCTAAATTTAACTCAAAAGTCAATTTAAAAGCCCTGCTGGAGATGTTCTTTAAAAGAGAAGAAAGAGATAGTGCCGAAGGAAAAGGAGATGGGAGAGAGAGATACCACATCCAGTGTATGGTTGTTGCAGCAAACAAGATAAAATTCTAAGAGGGAAGAATAGACAATGACAAAGGAAAAAGGGAGATGCAAGGGAGAGAAAGACCACAATCTAGTGTTTTTATCTTCATTATAATCGATGTTTTTATCTTACGTGTCAAAGTTTTTCAAAACCCTAAAGTTTTATTGGAGGCTGCAAAACCCTTGTTTTACAGCTCATCCGGATTGAAGGTAAACTCTAATAAAATAAGGAACCATGTGGGGGGAGGTCGTGGATCAATTACTTTACAAATTCTCTTATAAAATAAATTATGTGGAGGGGAAGCTTGTGGATCAATTACTTTACAAATTCTCTTATCAAATAAATTATGGGGGTTGTGGATCAATTACTTTACAAATTCTCTTATAAAATAATTTTTTTTTTAAAAATCAATTATAGGGGCTACGACAATTGCTGGCCTAAACGTGGCTCCGCCACTGCATGGATGTGCCCCTTGGAGAAGCCCTAGCTCCTTCTACTTATATATATATAACTTTGTTGTACTTTTATTTTTATTAATGGAATAAAGATAAATTTGAAAAGATTTTGTTTTTTTTTTTTTTTTTGACGTAATTTGAAAACGTATTAGAACACAAGATAATAGTATGTTTTATTCAAAAGTGTTGAGACAGTTGTCAACCTTGGTAGCAATTCAATTCCAAAGCCCGCTAAGAGTAAAGAACGGATCAGTAGTGCGCACCGCGAAGTGGGGGTGTGGCGGTCGTGCCACCTTCGATGCCTAAGTGAGAACTCGAATGAAATAAGAGTAAGGGAATAATAAGTAATAATGATTGAGAATAGTTAAGGATAGAAAATTCACCGAGTTTATCGTTGTGACATGCTACTCTTTTTAAAGTAGTAGCTAAGAGTGAGAGTCTTTGTGGGACTCTCACTTGATTCCCTTGATTCTTGGGGAGGTGGCTAAGCGATTCCTCCATGATAATCTTTGGGGTAGTTCGCCTGGTGATTTGGCATGCACCTGGACTCTTTTTAGGAGATTGAGTTTGTTATGCCCTGATTTTGGTTGTTACTCCCAAATTGGGTTGTTGGGGAGTGGTTACACTTCCCTCATTATCGGGTTAGCATAAGATGACGCATAATTGCATAATTTGGGGGCGGACCAGACGATGACTAGGCGATCGTGCCCAGATTGCAGGGGTTTGTGCTTAGTTCCTTAGTGACTTAGTGAGCCGTGAGCCTCTTATTTGGAGTGGGCTCTCTGGTTGGGCTTCTAAAAATATTTGGTATCAACAGTACCCCGCCATTCCCTTAGGTCACAGTGGTGGCCTAATGGGAATTGATAAGCACCGAATGTTGCACATTCAAGCCCCTTAATTTACATATGTTAATTCCTTAGCATCGTTATTTGTTTGATTTTGTTTTGTTTTTGTGTTTCAGGTCTCATTTGACAAACCACTGGAAAATGGGCTTAAAAGATCAAAAGGCTGAGTATTCTGGACCTAGGATCGAGCGTAGCACTCCTGGGATCGAGCGCACCTGCGCTCGAGCATCTGCGACCAAGGATCGAGCGCATACCTGCGCTCGCGTGCACACTAGCTAGGCTCGAGCGCACGGCGCTCGAGCGCACCAAATCTTGGATCGAGCGCACATGGGCGTACAGTGCATGGCAAGACTCCTTTTCCAGCTTGGGCTTGGTTTTCAGTCTCCCAATTGGACTGGGAGACTGACTTCTGACTTTATGGGGATTTCTAGGGTTTTAGGGTTTTCCAATTCCCTATAAATAGGACTCTAAACATTGTAAACGAACATACCGCTTCTAGAGCAAAAGAAATTCAGTAAAATAGTCTGTGGAGCTTAGGAGATCATGAGCAGCTAAACCTAATTGTGAGGTATTGATGTAACCCTTTCCAAGCACAATGGTTTGATTGTATTTAATTTTTAGTCTTTCCATTTATGCATGTGATTGTATAATTCTGAGGATTGCTACAATTGATTTCTATTCTTCATATTAAATGCAATTGTTCTTTAAATTCCAATTCAATATTAGTAAAATTCTTATCTTGTCTTAGAAATTATTTTACTATTATTGAACTCAAATCATTCTTATTTTCTGTGATTATAAGAATGATGATTATACAATGGTACTTAATTGGCATGCAATCAATAGGGTTAGATAGGCCATGCCTAGGGAAGACGGATCGTTCTACACCTTAGTTTAGTGTAATTTAGGTAGACGGTCCGTGCCAACCGAAGATGGGTTATGCTATTCCATTGTTTGTATGAAATTATTTTTATCTGTTTTATTATTGAAATTATAACATGCATAGAATGAAGTGCTAGAATTAAATATAGTTAACCATTGATGTGCGGATTGTGGTGAAGTCAATACCCTACTCTCTCTCTCATACATTTACTTTTTTATTTCTGTTTATTTTATGCACTTCAAATTCACACAAACAAATCATTCTCTCTTAATTAAGTTAATTTTAATCTTTTAAATTCTGATAATTAAACCCCTGCAGTCCTTGAGGTTCGACACCCTCAATATAGCCATATCCTACAGGACTCGTTCTATTGCGAGTGGTAATTTTTATAATTGATATTTTTGGTCGCAAAAATACCACATTAGGAATAAAGTTTCTTTTATCCACACCCGAAATGTTACCTTTGTTTTTGCAAATCTTATATATATTTCTTTGAATTTGATCCAAGCATGCTCCGCCAAAGTTGAGAAAATTCTGCACTAATCCAAAGATGGTGATTTTGTATGTAGGCATACTCGTGCACTGTTTGAGTAGTACGAGGTTTAGAGCATGAGTCTGTAGGTAAATGTATGGATGCATGTATGAGCGGATGCATGTATGAGTGGATGCATGCAAAAATAGATGCATGATCGGATGTATGTATGCATGTATGTATGTATGTACGTTTGTACTTTGGTAAGTAGGACTTTTACAGCACTTATGCAAGGGAGTACTGTTTGCCAAAGTGTACCCTTGCTGGCTGTTGTGTCAATTTATATTAACTCGTAAGTGCACGAATCGATTGTAGTTAATGGATTGCAAGTGCGAGGTCGATCCCATAGAGAATTGTATTTTTGAAAGAGCAATTTAAATCTAAAGTAGTTTAATCCTAACCTAGTTCCAAAAGTGTTTTGAAATTTGCTTTTTGAAATTGAAATGACTAGACATAAAATAAATAAACTAAGTAAATCAATGGATAAAGGTACTAAGGATGCATAATTCACACTCACCGAATCATAACAACATACTCTATGTTCATCAACATTAATCCAAAGTTCTCACAATTTAAATCTTATGTATGTTTTACTATGCTTCAAAGAATTAATCAAAATCATCTCATCTATCCATTCATTGCACATATCACAAGAGGAATCCAAATTTAATTGAAACACCCGATGTATCCGAAGAATAGATCACAAGGGATATCCAATTTTTAGGCATATAAAACCAAGCAATCAATTATGTGGAATTATCCTAAATCATCAAGTGTATCCTTGAATTACAACAAGATATCCAAGATTCATTCAACACAATTGAAAACAAGTAAAACAATTGAAATATAAAACCAATAAAATTAGAATAATAAAATTTACAATAAAGCGATGTTGTTCTTCATCGGTGAGGCTTCATCCCAACCTTAGTTGAGAATTTTGCTCCACATAACTATGAAACTAAAACTTAAACCTAAACCTAAACAAAAATTAAACTAAAAGAAAAGTTGTAGATTACATTTTGTCTCCAAAATTGTATTCGAAAACCAATCTCTGGAATTGTCTATATTTTATTGAATGCAAAGAGGTCTATTTATAGGCTTAGTGAAGTCCTATAAGCCCTAGTAAACCTAGATAATTCGGAGATCTGTCTCCGAGTCCAAATAGAAGTCTGAAATTAGAATAGGATTTGTCCAAATTTGTGTCCTTTTATTGCCGGGTGATTTTGGTAGGGTGATTTTGGCATAGTAACCGTCTGAATTATGAAATTCCTATTTCACAATGAATTGTATTATTTTGAGTCAGCTTTCCAATGCCACTAGAATGATCTCAATCCAATATTTGAGCAAAAAGTTATGGTCAAAATACTGAAATGTTTACAGAATCTGATTTTGAATCCAATCTAATTTTGAATCTTATTAGAGAAATTTCGATTTAATCCTCTCCTTGATATGGTTAAAATTAACCGCATCATCTAGGTCTTCTCAAAGTGTGATTTCTTCCAAACTTTGCATTTTTCCTTTTAAAGCTGCATTTTTTCTTCAACAACCTACAAAACACTAAAAACACAAAATTAACACAAAACATTAAATAACGACACAGCTAAATGATTCACTAATGTAAATAAAGAGGTCTAAATATGCAATATTTGGCACTTATCAAATATCCCCAAACTTGCATTTTGCTAATCGCTTAGCAAAACAAAACGAAAAATAAAATGAAAGCAAGAAACATAATTCTATTTCGTGGGAGAGACGATTGCATTTAGCATATGCAACAAACCTTTTAAACCCCTAGGCATCCCTAGTGGATGAGTGAAGTCTCATAAGGGCTTAATAGGAATGATACTCACGAACATTGTAGCATAATTTTGTTAACAAGAAAGAATTTTCATATAAACCATAGTTCTTATTCATGAGCAAACTTAAAAAGACAAACACCATCATTATTGTCAAAAGGAAATCCAGAATCAAATCACTCATAAATGGACAATTGAGTCATATGTTCTGAAAAGTGTAAAGTGTAATTAGCATACAATCATGAAGCTTTCAATTTAAACTCAAAACAAGTTCCACAAAATTTGGAAGAATCCCTAATAGATGAAACAACCAAGGCAAGATATGCATTTTTCTTTCCTCTTTTATTATTATTATTATTATTATTATATTGGCTATGCAATGTCTAACTCCCTTAAGCATTCTAATTGACCCATGTAACAAGTGTTATGCCAATGACTCTCAAGTCAGGTTGCTTTAGGGCACTAGATGTAGAACATTCATAAGGACTTATTAACATAAGTCAAAAAGGCTACGAAGCCAGACTATCCATATCTTAAATCAACACTGAACTTCACACCTTTTGATGTGAACACTCAATGCTTAATGAGGCAAGAGGTCCAGTTACTCAAGAAAAACTCAACATGATCTTTCATTTCTTTTTCCTTCTCTTTTTTATTTTATTTATTTATATTTATATATATATTGCAAGCCAAGGTTATTCATCAATAGGTCATCGAACAAATCTAAAAAAGAACAAACTTAAGCTCAAACATCATACCTCACAGAAAACATGCTAATGTGCTCATAAAAATTTGTCTCAAAACAAGTGAAATCTCTTTTACCCAAAAATAAGTCAAAGGACTCAGACTTCTACTTACATAATGATGATGTTCAACCTTTTAAGCAAGCCAATGAAATGCAAACCACAGTCACAGTTTAACTCAAACTTGACATAAACATAGCATAATTTTTATTTTTCAATTTTTAACACAAAAAGACAAATAAAAACAAACAAATAAGAACAAAAATAAATAGACAAAGTGTTTTTCCATACCCCCAAACTTGAATTACGCATTGCCCTCAATGTGTAGTATTACTGGAAGTAAGGAAACATCAAGGTGTGAAAAAGGGGCAGGACATCCTCCAAACTCAAACACCAAAACACCTGTCAACAAAACTAACAGCGATATTTTTTTCATAGGAACAAATATCAAAAGATTAATTGCTGTTAGAAACAAAAACAAATAAAAATAACATGTAATGAAAAAGGAAAGAAAGAATTTATGGAGTGAAGTGCAGAAAATAAACTGGAGGAGAAAATTTTATAGTGCTTCCCCCCGATCATGTGGATGTCCAACCAATCTCTTCCACCCTTTCTTCATCAAAAATTCATAGCACTTTGGAAGGACGTTTCAGCATCTTATGTAGACTTGCTTGCTTCGACGGATCTTTTTAGGGAAGTGGTTCCTAGATTTGTGTGCTTTTGTGCACAAGTCCTTGAGTATTTCGACATAAGATGACTCTTTGAGACATTCAGTGATGAAGCTTAAGATTCTTGATGTGTCTCAAGAAAGACAGTGATCCAGGCATGAGCTTTAGTACTCACTTCCATGTCACTGGGCAGATTAGGATCTGTTGGGGGTTCACTGTTCTCATGGTGCTCAACTTGTTCAGGGTGCTCAACTTGCTCTTCCTCCTCATTGTTATCCATAATTTCCTCACTCTCAAGTGTGGTGGTGACTTGGGCATGCTCATGATAAGAATTTTCGGAATCATCCTCATCAATCATGTAGTGCCTTTCAGCCATCAACTGACTTTGAAGCTCTTCTTCCTCTATTCTGTTGAATTCAGCAACTAGATGACGATTTGTCCTTCCAACCTTGACATAGCTTGAGTGTTGATTTGAGTGAAACCCTTAAGCTCTTGTATGTCTCTGCTATTGGCCATCGTGGAATTCCTCAACTCTTGTATAGTTTGGGAGTTGGTATTCTTCATCTCTTGTATGCATGCTCTTGTTAGTTGATTGCATGAATGCTTTCATCATGTTTTCAAGTGATGTCTATGGTGCAAGTTGTGGCACTTGAGTGGTGGATTGATAAGTAGGCGGTTGAGCTTGATGATCGAACTGTGGATAGTCTAAATGATGCAATTCATCAAATTTGGGAGCATAATTCTCTGTAGCCTGTGCTGGCCATGAGAAATCAGATTGATTGCTCTAGTCCGAGTTGTAAAAATTGGAATTTGATTCAAATCCCAAGCTGGAAAAACTGGTGTTCATTTGCTCATATGAAAAATAAGAAACTTGTCCCCATGATGGACAATCACTATAATGATGATAAGGACTAGAACAGTATGAACATGGCTAATGTAGGTAAAACTTTTGAGGGTAGTTGGTAGGAGCTGATGTCCTACAACTAGGAAAAACATGTTGTACAGAAAAATTATTAAAATTATTAAAATGAAAATCCATGCTTTACCCTCACTCTTTAGCATGCAAATATTCCACGTACATTAACCATTTTTAATTTTTAATTTTTTTTTTAAAAAAAGAACAAAAATAATAATAATAAAAAAATTAATACTAACACAAACTAAATAAAAATAACTAGAAATTAAAAACTAAAACTTTAAAACTCACAAAATGGACCAAAATTAAATTTGGCAAATTCAAATATTAATTTGTCTTGGTGCAGTCTGGGGAGGTGCGCTCGAGCGTAGGCTAGGTGGGATCGAGCGCAGCCTCGCAGGTGATGTTGTCTACTGCGTGGGTGACCTGAAGCGCAACGTCGGTGGGATCGAGCGTAGGTGCTCTAATCTATCTGATGCTGCTGGCTTGTAGCGATGCACTCGAGTTGACGCAAGACCCGGTCGTGCGTAGGTGCACACAAAGGAATTTGGGGTTGCCTCATTGCGCGAGTGCGCTTGAGCGTAATGCACTTGCGCTCGATCGCACTCTAGTTAGTGTGTGGACAGAGAATGCGGCAGAACTGCAAAACAGTGATAAAATAAAACAAAAAAAAAGAAGGGAAAACTCTTTTTTTTTTTTTTCTCATTAGTAACAGGAATAAAACAAAACAGATTGCAAAAAAAAAAAATCCTATTTATAACTAGTAGAAAGATAAAATCAATTTAGACATAAATTGGTTTCAAAATTTTAACAATTTCCTGGCAGCACCAAAAATAGTTGTGTCAATTTATATTAACTCGCAAGTGCACTAATCGATTGTAGTTAATGGATTGCAAGTGCGAGGTCGATCCCACAGAAAATTGTATTTTTGAAAGAGCAATTTAAATCTAAAGTAATTTAATCCTACCCTAGTTCCAAAAGGGTTTTGAATTTTGATTTTTGAAATTGAAATGACTAGACATAAAATAAATAAACTAAGTAAATCAATAAATAAAGGTACTAAGGATGCAGAATTCACACTCACCGAATCATAACAACATACTCTATGTTCATCAATATTAATCCAAAGTTCTCACAATTTAAATCTTATGTATGTTTTACTATGCTTCAAAAAATTAATCAAAATCATCTCATGTATCCATTCATTGCACAAATTACAAGAGGAATCCAAATTTAATTGAAACACCAAATGTATCCGTAGAACAAATCATAAGGGATATCCAATTTTTAGTCATATAAAACCAATCAATAATCATGTGAAATTATCCTAAATCATCAAGTGTATCCTTGAATCACAACAAGATATCAAAGATTCATCCAACACAATTGAAAACAAGTAAAACAATTGAAATATAAAACCAATAAAATCGAAATAATAAAACTTACAATAAAGCGATGTAGTTCTTCATCGGTGAGGCTTCATCCCCAACCTTAGTTGAGAATTTAGCTCCTTATGACTATGAAACTAAAACCTAAACCTAAACCTAAAGAAAAACTAAACTAAAAGAAAAACTGTGGATTACATTCTGTCTCCAAAATTCTATCCCAAAACTAATATCTGAAATTGTATATATTTTCTTGAATGAAAAGAGGTCTATTTATAGGCTTAGGGAAGTCTTATAAGCCCTAGTAAACCTAGATAATTCGGAGGCCTGTCTCCGAGTCCAAATAGAAGTCTGAAATCGGAATAGGATTCATCCAAATTTGTGTCCTTTTATTGCGGGATGATTTTGGCATAATAACCGTCCAAATTAGGAAAATCTTATTTCACAACGAATTGTATTTTTTTGAGTTTTCTTTCCAATGCCGCTAGAATCATCTCAATCTGATATTTGAGCGGAAAGTTATGGTCAAAATACTGAGACGTTTACAGAATCTAATTTTGAATCCAATCCGATTTTGACTCCAATTAGAGAAATTTCGATTTAATCCTCTCCTTGATTGCGTTAAACTTAACCACATCATCTAGGTCTTCTCAAAATGTGATTTCTTCCAAACTTTGCATTTTTTCTTTTAATGCTGCAGTTTTCCTTCAACAACCTACAAAACACTAAAAACACAAAACTAATACAAAATATTAAATAACGACATAGCTAAAGGATTAACTAATACAAATAAAGGGGTCTAAATATGTAATATTTGGCACTTATCACTAGCCTATGTGGAGATTCATATATTTCTTTTCTTGCAAATACTTGTATATGCCCCCTTTGAGTTTGAAAGTTAGGGCGTCTCTCTTTGTGTGTTGGAGAGTCTGGAGAGAGGACCTCTCAATTTTAACATGAGAGGCCGAACATTGTGAAACCGTGTATATAGAGAAATATGTAGGCTACCTGAACACTATTTTAACTAGCTGCATAAGTAAGTATCGTTTTCTAGCAAACGATACATACGCCTACAAACTCAGGCGGGATGTTCACCTTTTAGTTTTCGTTGTTTGAACGGAGGCCTTTAATTAGTTGATGGCTACCTGACACTATTTTAACTAGTTGCATAAAGGAGTACTATTTTGTAAACATGGGGTATACCTTTACCAACCTGGGCGGGATGTTGGCTCATCATCGTTGTGTGGTTTCACATATGTGGAGTTTCCTTTGACACATTGATGTGCTTCTTTTTCTTTCTAAGGATGGAGAGAGAGAGACTGTGGGACCGTTGAATGGTCTGCCTGGAGTTATTTTTGCGACCGGTCCGCTTGGATTTATTCTTGCGACCGGTCCGCTTGGAGTTATTCTTGCGACCGATCCGCTTGGTTCTGCTCTACTAAGGAGCGGGGTATGCTGCGAAACAATTTTCTACCTTGCGCGTTGGCACGTCCCTTCTGGTTCGCCAGCTGTCCTTCCTTCTTTATGGAGAATTCTCCTTTTTTGCTTGTTCTGCAAATGCTTTAATGGTTTCCTTTTATAAATCTTCGGGAGTTTTGCTGTAGTGGAGCTAACTGTAGTGGTTGTAGTTGCCAGATATGCAAAATTTTGCCTTCCCCTTTGATGTTACCTTTTTGCTTAAGTCGGTTGAAGCATAATTAAATAAGTAGTAACAAATTGAATCATAATTAAATCAATCATATGGCATAAAATGTACATGAGCATATTTACTTATTGCATAGATATGAGAGGTGCAAAAATGTTGTGTTCATGTTTTTAGTGGCTATGAGTGTGGGTTTTGTGGACAGACAGATCTGCACGAATATCCATGTAGTGGCAAATAGGTGCCAATGAATCGTTATTATTTGAAAGCTAAATAACTTAA
Organism: Corylus heterophylla; assembly: GCA_016403345.1. Lineage (NCBI taxonomy): Eukaryota > Viridiplantae > Streptophyta > Magnoliopsida > Fagales > Betulaceae > Corylus > Corylus heterophylla. The sequence goes on along the minus strand of CM028148.1, from coordinate 9,827,800 downwards.
GAGAACAAACCAAAAACACTCCAGAGAAATCGTGATATGCATGCAAAGCTAAATAACTTAAGGTGCATGCACTGGAAATGCTTTGAAGCAGTTGTTCGCCCTGTGAGACCGCACGTCCGTCTCTGGTTGTCGGCTCTCCCTCCTTCTTTCTAGGGGTTTTTCTGTTCGAGCTTGCTCTGCAAAGGCCTTTACCGTTTCTTCGCCATTGATAAATTTTTCAGCTCTCACCATGAGCTCGTCCAAATCCCTCAATGGATCGCTGGCCACGTCGGCCATAAACGGACTATGAGGCCATCTTCCTCCCATTAAGGTAGGGAGGACCACTCTTTCGTCTAGGTCGTCGACCATGAGTTTCTCTCAGAGTTATTATCTTTTGTATGTACAAAATGAGACACTAGCTCCAAGAGCTTTTTAAAATCATATTGCAAATTTTCAATGCAATATGAGACTTCATATAAATGAAAGAAATGATAATATAGAGAAATAAATGTCATTTGAATATAGATCGAGTGCACCATAATCTCAGTAACTATATATACGAGGCACATATTTGAACTTATCTGTCGTATGTAAAAGAGGCGTTTCCCATCTACTTGTACACGATATACCTCGAAAGTTTTGAAATTTAACTTTCTTTAAAACATTCAAGGGTGTGCCACTGAGTATCACAGTATATGTACGAGAGAAACATCATGGCTTTTTTTAATGAAATATAATTGCTTGTTGTAAAGCATAATTAATGGTATTAGCAAAACAACATAGGGAATAAGAATGCCACTGAAGCTAGCCACATTTTTCCTATTTATATATATATGCTTTTCACCAATTTTTTATTTTTTTTTATGTCTTTTTTCTATTCCTTTGTCAATGAAATTCACGATAGTTGAGGTAAAAAGCCTTTTCTTTTTATGCAAAATCAATAGATCAAAAAGATAGGCATGCATTCTTATACAAACCCTTGTTACTCTCAAGATTTTAAAGGCAATGAATTAAAAAGACAAAATATGACCATATCTCTTTACTGTCATATATATATATATATTTTTTAAAACAGACTAGATATGAACGTTGCCAAAAATCCGTCTCAATAAATTGGAAATCGCTACAAGTAAGCAAATAAGAAAGAGAACGCAAAGTATAAACTTATCTTGCTTTTTACGAAGATCAACACTTCCATAGACCCATTTCCTGGTGTGGCTGTCTTGCACTTTCCCTTTTTATTTATCTGCAATAATTTGGCAAAAGAGAGCATGTGCACCCAAGTAATAGCAATGATATTTCTCAATCAATGAGATGAGAAGCAAGAAAATTAAGCCCTCATTTGCACTTTATAGTAGGCACATATGTTAATTAGAAATAAAACATCGATCTCCTTTATTTTTGTTTTGACTTCTGTCAAATATATATGAAGGAATAGAACTTTCAACTTCTATTTTACACCATAAATGTATTTATTGGGCAAATTGTGCTCTCTCGACTTATTGCACCTTGTTTGCTTTTGAAATCAAAGACTTAGAGATTGACACTTAGTTCTATAGACATGACTAATCAAGGCTTTATAAAAAATGAAAGCCTTGTTGATTTGTCTCATAAAAATGACAACAATCAGTAATTGTCATAAGCATTAAAAAGAAGTATAACTACCATTGAAACTCAAAAGTATAACATAGAATGGTGTATGGAATATGTATTTTCTCATAGATTTTAATTGTTCTTAAAATTGCAAGGACACCAATTAGTAATAATCAACATATTGGTATTTGTGCTCCAATTTGTTTTGGAGCGAAGTGCTTGTAAAAAGGCAAAAAACTTATTGAGCTGTTTCACAGTTAAAGGCACAATTTTTTATCAGATCTGATGTTCAATTATTTTGTTTATCAAAATACGCTAAGCAAAACACATATATTCACCCATGCCATACATTACAAACATGCATAATTAACTTTTAAAAAGATATGTTAATGCGGACTTATCTCATTTTTCTGGTAACAGTGAGCACAGATTTAGTGCGAGTTGAGAGCGATTTGCGAGACATGAATGTAGATCTACTTTGAGGGCAGATTTACTGCGTGTCTACACATATTTGTGTCGATCCACTTTGTATGATTGTACATCTGCATATTTAGCGGAGGCCAGCACCGATTTGACGATGTTGGGCGAAGGTTTGAGATGTGAGGGCAAATACGTGCATACTTTCTTGGTGAAAGGTAAGTCCATTCCTCGGAAGCCATTGCTGGAAAGTTTGTGTGAGCCATTCAATTGTTGCGTCATATTCTCCAATTTGCCTTGGAAAGCATCCATCCTGGCGTCAATCGACCCGCCATCTCCGTTGGTGAGGAACGGCCCTTTAGGTCTGTTAGTGTGACGTCCCACATCGCCTGGGTATGGAGATGTGGATGTATTTAAATGTATACTTACACCCTTAATGACAATAACACATTTTAAAGCCGTGATGGTCATGATCTTATCAGAACTCCGCAGTTAAGCGTGCTTCTGCGAGACTAGTACCAAGATGGGTGACCTCTTGGGAAGTTTAGTTTAGGGAGCCAAAAGCAGACAATATTGTGTGTCATTGGGGTGGGATGTTACAAATAGTATCAAAGCCATTGCCTAGCCTGAGATGGAAGGAGTGTGCGCAAGCCCATGAAGGTCGCTAGCGAGCACTCGTTGGGATGCCAAGAATGGGCTAATCCCATGAGGGTCGCCAGAGAGGACACTGGGTCCTAAGAGGGGGTGATTGTGACGTCAAACATCGTCTGGATATGAAAATGGGGATGTACTTAAATGTATACTTACACCCTTAATGACAACAACGCGTTTTAAAGCCGTGATAATCATGATCCTATCAGAACTCCGCAGTTAAGCGTGCTTCTGCGAGAGTAGTACTAGGATGAATGACCTCCTAGGAAGTCTAGTTTAGTGGAGCTAAAAGTGGATAATATTGTGTGTCATTGGGGTGGGATGCTACAGTCAGATGAGGAATGGGCCTTTAGGTCCGTTGGGTGAGGAACTGCCTTTTAGGTCCGTCAGTGAGGGGAACGACCCCTTTAGCTCCGTTGGATAGTTCAGGATTATTATTTTGTGTCTAACAAATCCTTATGCTTGTGTTGATTCTCAAAGCTCTGTAGCAGTAGGAGCCTCATTGTTTCCATGTTGTGTTGGTTAAGATTCCCTGGTTGGTGTGGAGGGATGGTGTAATTGTTCATCATATTGTAAGGATTTCCAAGTTGGCCTTGGGATCTCGTGGCTATTATTCATGACTTTGCCCTGTTTGAACTTTGAATCGTCTATATGATTCTCGTTCCCACAGATGGCGTCAACTGTTGAGACAGTTGTAAACTATGGTAGCAATTCGATTCCAAAGCTTGCTAAGAGTAAAGAAAAGATTAGTAGTGGCAAACTGTGAAGTGGTGCCACCTCCAATGCCTTAGTGAGAATTTGAATGAAATAAGAGTAAGAGAATAATCATCATCATATATAAAAGCCAAGTTTTGGCTCGGGGAGAGTGTAGAATTGCGACACGTGTCCTAAACTTTTTTTGTTTTTTTTTGTCTTAACTCTCTCTCCCACAAATCCGTAGGTCTCTCTCTCTCTCTCACTACAAAAAACACATTTTTGTCGACCCATGATTACCGACGTGTCGGAGTCGTTCGACACGCCGAAGAAATCTTGCCGACGGGCTTTCCGACGTGTTTCGTCGTGAAGAATGTGGGTGTCAGGAAATGGGAATTCCTGACGTGTCGAAATTGACACGTCAGGAATTACTGACGTGCTATATTTTCACACGTGAGTAAATATTCTGACGTGTGAAAATTGACACGTCAGGAATTTCCTGACGTGTCAAATTTTGACACGTCAATAAATTACTGACGTGTCAAAAACTGACACGTCAGGAAATTACTCACGTGTCAGTTTTTGACACGTCAGGAAATTCTTGACGTGTCAAAAATTGACACGTCAGGAAATTCTTGACGTGTCAAAATTGACACGTCAAGAATTCTTGACGTGTCAGTTTTTGACACGTCAGAAATTCCCGACGTGTCAATTTTGACACGCCAAGAATTCTTGACGTGTCAAAACCGACACGCCAAGAATTCTTGACGTGTCAATTTTGACACGCCGGCAATCTGGTTCAAAACGAACAAATTTGCCGACGTGCCAAAATTTGACACGCCGCAATTTCGACGTGTCAAATTTTGACACGCCGGCAAATTTGGTTCGCTTTTGAACCAGATTTTTTCCTCCCCTATATTTTTGTGATTTATTTCAGACTATACCCGAATTTTTATGTTACGGTTCACCGATATTCAAACTATCCATCAAATCCATGCAAATAATATACAATTTTTCCATCAAATAACATACATCATATCCATTAACATCAATCACAAACTATCCATCAAAACTAACTTCAACACACCATAATAACACAAATAACATAATATATATACACCAATCACAAATATATATATAAACTAACTTCAACACACCAAAATGACGCAAATAACATAATATACACCAATCACAAACTATCCACCAAAACTAACTTGAACACACCAAAATGTCACATACTAACATAATATACACAAATACAATTACATCAACTTATACACAACTGTGAATAGGCTCAAATTCTCAATCAGACTAGCGATCATTGACATCCATAGCATCCTCTCGACGATGTCCATTACCTGCAAATGATTAAACAAACAATATTCACCAATAAAACAACCACCAAACAAATAAAATCCACTAACGGTAAAGTGAAAGAAAAATGCCCGAATATTCACCTAACTCAGTTGTTAATTATTCCACAGTAAATGATATAACTAAAATAGGTAAAACGTTGAAGTTAGCAGAACTTTGATATAAAACAAAAATTAGAAAAAAATTAAGTCAATATATATATGCATGGTCACAGAGCAATCAATAATATATAGACATGAGACAATGAACTTCGTTTTTCCCATGGCAATTATGTGAGACATATGATCTTCTTTTTTCCATTGCAATTATAGAACTTCCATATAGGCTTATTAATGTTGGGGGTTCAATGGAAGAGATGATAAACACAAAGGGAAAGCGCCCTCCCTAGCATTGAGTGCATTTATATCTATTTATATTTAGAGTTACAAAATTAAGTTTATGAAGAACTGGTCTTGATGATATTGATATGCATGTATTGCTACGTGCCATGCGATTATATCCATTTATACGTGCATGAATAACTCTAAATAATTATCTCAACCAGAAAACTCTAACCCACATCCATCACCAAACCAACCATGATATATAAACCAAATTTAAGCAAGATTTACAACATCATTAATTATTTAGAATGACTACAACATATCCAAATTCTAAATATATATATAGGGACAGTTATAAAACTAAATTGACTATTAAAAAAAGTCAGAACCTGATCCACTGTCGACCGACGATCGCACCATCGCAAAGGGTGGAGAAGCATTGTCTGGTGGGGTGTGAAACCGGATCATTTCCTCAAGTTGGCGAAACGGCGTCAAACCTTGCTCGACGCTCACCTCTGCTCACCGCTCGTCGCGCTACCCGGGCATTGTTCTCAGCCATCTGCTCCGCCACTTGCTGGGCTACCCGCGCATTGTTCTCAGCCATCCACGCATCCATCTCTTCCTTGTGCTTCGCCCTCTCCGCGTCAAGCGCTCTATCAAGTGTGTCTTGTGATATCGTGGAGTACCTGACGCTTTCTCGACCGTGCGTGACGGTGTATAGTATGAGTGTATGGTCCCCCGCACAGGCAGAATATTTGGTCCGGCCATCCGAACCCGACCGGCATACTCAGGCTTATTTCCCATTGCCTGGGCGAATGCGTCGTTTGGCGCCCACCTGACCGTTCCCTCTGTGATGCTAGACGATGTTGCAGGGTCGGTGGGTATAAGCTCATTCATCTTTTCCTGAATGTCACATTAATTATTGAGTCAGTGGGTCGCACAACAGTTAATCGCAAATAATTTATCAAATATACAAGCAAAACAACATATGAAAAGTGAATATCATACACATCTCTCCTTCACAATATCATTCGGATATCCACCGCCCTTCTTCGTGTGCGACTTGACATAATTGTGTGCACGAGTAGGTTGATGGCCCAAACGTTCGGCCTGCATTTAAAATAGGTAATTCATTTATTTTAAAATATATCAAATGATATAATGTTAGATATATATATGATAAATTACACACGTACCTCCTCATGTGTCAACCTGGCATAGCTCATTGATCCGGTGCAATGTGGTGAATCATTTAATGCTCGCAAGCTCTTCATTTTCGCCGCATACTCCTACACAGTTAACACTTTTAATATGTTAAATTACAATACAATTACAATAAATGACAGTACACAACACTAAGAATTTAACTCATTACCTACCCTATTCTCCTGGGTACACCATCTCTCCAATAAGATATCCAGATCGACGGGATTGTACTCGCCTAGCGTCTGTCCCCCCAGTCTTGCCCGTATAGTGTCCGGCGTATCTTCCTCCGTAATGGCACATATTTTTTTGAGATCGTGCCTCCAAGTCCGCAGCTTGGAGCCCATATCCTTAAATGCTTCATTTTTTACTGCTTCCAAGTTGTACTCGGGTGGAACGAAAAAGTATGCCTGCACAAGTTCAACATTGATAAATTAAAAAATAAAATGAAATATGTGTATATGCATTTACTTACTAAACACACATATATATAGCGTACTTAGAGTGTATATATACATATATACATTACTAGTGTTTAACTTATTATTAAAAAACATACCATCAATGCGTCCCAAATATCCTCCTTGGTACGGTCCGGTACCTTCGCCCAATCGTCCGGTATTCGGACGAAATTTCCGCTCCTAACTATGTCTCCGGTCATCCGTCTGAACCGCACGGCACTAAATCCAACGGGCTGGCATGATGCATTGTACTCCAAAATGATCCGTTTGCCGGGGGGGACTCCCGGCCGCCTGTGCGAATCAAGAATGGTAAACACCTCAATAACGGTGTTTCCTTCAGAATCAGTACCTAACAAATTAAAAATTAGTTAGGTAAGTTATTTCGAATTCAATACTAGGTAACAAGTAAATTAAAACCAAATCAACAACGACATTAAAGTATATACACTTACTTATGATCCGGACCTGCCGAGGGCGTAACCGAGCGTCGGGAGCAGGGTTGGTGGGCTGCGGGTCATCTGTGGCCTGTGCCCCACCAGCCATGTGTTCCTGGGCCTCTGTCTCAGTGTCCTCCAGACCTGCTTTGTAGTTTTTAATAATGTTTAGAATTCTATGAAATTGTAGTTGTAGTTAAATATAATTGATATTGCACCAATATAGTTAGAAACTTTCAATCTTTTGTATCTTTTAAAAAACAGTCGGGCGTACTGCGCTATGCTGGGTGTAAAGCCGCTCGACATCGCCCTCAGAACTCTGTCGTAACCCGCTGTACGGGTACGAATCAACCCGATACCCCATGTGGGCCATGCCTGTCCGAGTGTATGGAGCTATGACAGGGGTCTCCCCTTCCATCGTGCCTGGAAGAACTGGTCGATATCCTTCCTGCATCCCAAGAAGCTGAGCAACGTCTTGTTGCTCACTGTCATCAAGTTGGCTGCTCGCGGTCGCGACGATCGCCGCGATCGCGACGAGCCCCTACGTGCTTTCCTCTTCCCCTTGTACTCATGGTACCTCGTAAAAACACCACAAACCCAATTAATTTCAGATACAATGTATGAAATATTTACTACATTAAGTATGCATGAATAATAGTGCTACATGAGATATATATCGATTTTAGCAAATGCACAAACTTAATTAAGTGTGTTGATGTAATGTGCATGTAGTGAACAACTACCAATCAAAACATAAATATAAAATTAATTATACTAATATACATACGCTTCGGTTGGATCTAAGTCGTGTCTGGCGTATTCGATATGATCTCCTAGATCGTGATCAACATTTCTGGGCAAGATAAGAGGCTCACACTCGTGGTAATTGGCACATGAATCTTGATGTCCTTCAACCTGACCAACGTCGATATGTTTCTAGGCTTAGTCCTTCTCGCAAGCCCAATCTGGGCACCTATCATCTTGTACGTAAAATACCTGGTCAACTTGTGAAGTTAGCACATACGGCTCATCAGAAACCAGTTCTCCCGTGTGGACAAGGTTTTTGAAGTTGACAAGTACTATACCATACTCATCCACCTTGTACCCCTTGTCCCTCGTGTTGTCCGCCTAATCACACCTAAACGTAACGCATTTAGTCCCGCGCGTAATACTCAACCTCAACTATTTCCGTTAACTTCCGTAGTACGTGTCGCCATCAAGAGTCGGCACACACACCCGCTGCTCGAGTCCTCTTTCCGCATCGATGCAATAGTGCGAAACAGCTTGCCGTTAACCACATATCTATTGTATCCGATCGCTGCCTCCTCGCCCTCTACAATGCATTACCAATTTGTCACCAAGTTCATTCTCGGATCGCTCGCCCAATCGATCGACTGTGAATATATTACGCACAATGGAAACGCACGGTTACTAGCTTTAGTTGATTTTAAAATAGCACGCAAATAACTCCGACAATTGTGATAAGGTAAACATCACATCATTCTTACGTAGTCACGGTACCACTCGCAGAACAAGTCATAATGTTGGGTTTCCAACCGAGCCTCGTTGTTCGCCCCTATTGCATGATCGCCTAAGCGTATCTATGTGCATCCTACAATTCAAATTATGTTAATTATAATTCAATACGAGCAATATTGTCACAAGTTCATTGAGCATGCAATGTGCCAACAAAAGATCTCTACTTACGTCCGCAATGCATGAAACTCGCCCAAGTTGAACATAATATACCGGTGTATCTCGTGTCATTGTGATTCGGTCGAGTCGGACTCGTGTTCCATTTCCTTTGAACCATCCAGATTTCTTTGTATCCTATTGTGAAAGGTTGGTGTATTCTCTAAATATCTCGAACAAAACGTCACCAACTCGCTTGCTATGTAGCCCTCCGCAATGCAGCCCTCAGGAGCCGCTTTGTTGCGCACATTAGATTTGAATACTCCAAGGCTCCTAAATATGAACCAATACATATTTTCAGTTTAGTTAGTACTTGTCATGTATTGGCACCTGAAACTAAAAAATAGAAGAATATCCGTAAACAAATTTTACCTCTCTGCCGGATACATCCATCTATATGCATGTGTCCACCGAGTCGGCATTCACGGATAAGATGCACGACCACATGAACCATGCTCGTAAAGAAGCTGGGGGGGAAAACTTGTTCCATCTTGCACAACGTGATACAGATGTCACACTGTAGTCGGTCAATATCCTGTTCGGTCAATGTTGTTGAACATAGGCACCTGAAGAATGTGGACATCTCAACAAGAGGTCTAACCACATTGCTTGGAAGTGAACCACGCAATGCAATAGGTAGAAGTCGCTGCATCGAGACATGACTGTCATGACTCTTTAACCCCGATATCGTGCGGTCCTTAAGTCGATACAACGAAATGTTTGAGGCATATCCGTCGGGCACCCTTACATTTCGTAGCACTTTCAAAAATGTGTTTTATCATCCTTGGACATCGTGTGGGTAGCTTGTTGATAATAGGTCTTACCATCCTGCGGGTCCACAAATGTATGAAGTGTACGCCTCAAGCCCATTTCTTGCAAATCTAAGCGGGCGCGTGGTTGTCCTTCGTTTTCCCTGGAATGTCCAGTATTGTACCAAGTATGTTGTCCATGACGTTTTTCTCTATGTGCATAACATCAAGATTATGCCGCAATAAATTATCTTTCCAATACGGCAACCTAAAGAAAATACTTTTCTTCTTCCACACTACATGGCCATTATTCGCCTTCTCGCTTTTTCTTTCTTTTTCTCGCCTCCCTTGCTCGACCGGCGTTCTCATCCCCAAACACCATCCCTTCTAATTGGCTTATGACTTCATCTCCACTTGGCACATCAGGGGCACATTCTAGTTCTACGTTGCCGTCAAATGTGCTTTTGTTTCGTCTCCACGGATGATCCATGGGCAAGTATCGCCTGTGCCCCATATAACACCATTTATGGCCATGTTTTAACCATTTTGACCATGTCGAGTTCATACAACACGGACATGCCTTCTCACCCTTGGTAGACCATCCGCACAAATCTGCATATGCTGGGAAGTCATTAATTGTCCACATCAATCGCGCCGCATAACAAAATTATTTTTCTTTGAGGCGTCATATGTGCGAACCCCTACATTCCATAGTTCTTGTAACTCTTCAATTAAGGGTTGAAGGTAGACATCTATATCCATTCCAGTGAACTTGGGCCCGGATAATCAATGATAGTATAAAAGATGTGTGTTTCATGCACATCCAAGGAGGCAAGTTGTAGGTACAACCATTACAGTGCCAAGTGTCATGGCGATGTAGTCATATTCCCAAATGGATTAAATCCATCGAGGTTAGTCCGAGCCTTACATTCCCGCTGTCCGCTGAAAACTCCGATGTAAATTGTCAAATAACTTCCATGCTAAGCCGTCGGCTGGATGCCTCAATACGCCATCCTTAGTGCGGCCTTCTGCATGCCACCTCATAAAGCGTGCTGTATGTTCTGACATAAACAACCTCTGTAGTCGTGGTATGAGTGGAAACCACCGCAACACCTTCACCGGACGTTTCTTGCCCGATGATATGGGTTGACCGTCCTCATCTAAATTGATTGCTTCCGTCCATTTAGATTCTCCACATACGGTACATGAATCCAACTCTTTATTGCCCTTCCAGAATAGCATACAGTCATTACGGCACGCTGGAATCTTCTCATAGCCTAGTCCCATGTCTCGCAAAAACTTTTTCGCCTCATATGTATTAACTGGCAGAGTTTCACTAGTCTCGGGTAGCAACTGATTGATGAACTCTAGGAAAGCCGAGAAAATCGAGTTACTAACTCCACCAACACACTTCAAGTTGTACAGGTGAACAGTGGCACTTAATTTGCTATGTTTTGTCTCAGTATGAAGTGGCTTCTCCGCCTTTTTTAGAAGGGCATAGTACTTTAGTGCATCGCCTTCAGCGGCTTCTTCGGTCACAATTTCCTCACCCCCTTGCACTACGGCCTGAGGCTCACAATTGTCTTCCCTAACTACTTCGTGCATGCCGAATAAATCACGCAACATTCCGTGCATGTCTCCACCCTGATTTGCACATGCACTCGCATCTGAGGCCAGGCGATTGGAATTAGACCCGGTATCAGGACCCTGTACATGCTTCTCACCGTGATAGAACCAAAGTGTGTATTCCGCATCATTCCTTTTCCCCGTCAAGTGGTCGACACGAAACCCGCGGTGGCGCCGTTATTTCGACAAACCTTACAAGGGCAATAGATGAATCCATCGAGGGTTCTACTGCTTACTAATCGCAAACTCCACAAACATTCTACACCCGCCTCTGTATTCCTCGCACTTCTAGACTTTGTCATCCAACTCTTGTCCATTTTTATCTACGCACATGAGTTAGGAATAAATACATAAGACTTACAAATTGTATACATACTTTCAAGCACATGCATGTATATAAACATAAACCGATACCTAAATATTTGAACCACATTAGAAATATAAACCTATACATTCTCGTATAGGGTTAAATTGTTTATGTCCAAAAATATATATATATTCATGCGTATCTACATTCAACCGCATCAAGGGTGTATTTATAACCCTTATCTATTATAATTAATCTACAAAACCAAATAAAAAAACATACTTGATCCAAAATTTAAGCATTTTCTTTGGTGGGGACCCTAAACAAATTAATTATAGCTAGCTTATAACTTATAAGATTGTTCTAGTACATCTACCGAGCTAGGTTCGTTACGAGGACCCTAAATACA